>ULGT01000011.1:1011005-1027063 GCA_900519025.1 Yarrowia porcina
TCATTTATTAACATCATTAATTCCATCATCATCTCCTTCTCGTCTCGTCAGAACTCACCTAGGTTAGCCAATATCCAGTTGGAAGCGCAGTATGAGGAAGAGAACACCTGTCCTCATTCTGCTCACAAACTCCCAACCTCAAGCCCTAACCCCGGATGAAACTCTAACTCTAAAGTGTATCCTTACATTAACATGCCAGTTAATGCAGAGTCACGTGGAGTCTTCAAACAAAGTTTCTCTAATCTTAAAGACGTTATCTGGACTAGACCTCGGAAACGAGGAAATACGCCTTCACCGCAACGCTGGTACATTAGTTACATACATTTGTTAGTATCAAAATGCTCCAAATGATCTCCTCTCAATGATAGTAGTATTAGTTATCTATTATGATACGTAACTGTCTCTGGCGATACTGGCTACCCAGACCCTTCGCTCCAGTCATCCCCAAATCAAGATATGAGGGTCGATTATATCGATTTTTGATCGCCGACATTTCAAGAAGGTCGTGTAACTACAATAATAGAGCACTCTTATCACCTCAGTGTCTCTCCATCCACATTTTAGCAGCTTTTGTAGAGTTTCCCTTCTCAGCCTAGAACCACTCACCATCGACGAGCGTAGATTGCGGTATAACGACAAAGAAAAGATGAAATCAGGTGAGAGAAAAATTCTAGAAGCATGATTTTACTGACTATCAGTGTGCGATTAACCAAATCATCGAATTGCTGCTACTCTGTATTACTATATATATCTCCTTCCTGTTACGTCATTGATGGAGTCAAAATGCGTGTACAGAATATCGGATTATTGATGTTAAAAAGCTGAAATCACGTAACATTGACTGACTACGTTGTTTATCAACCATTTTTAGTACAGTACTTCTTTCTACACTCTCGTGTAGTGGATATATTTTACTTCGACACTTATTTCTGTTCTATGGGAATCCTAGATGTACGGACAAGTCAATTATATAACGATAAAAGCTGATTTGAAAAACAAGAAGTAACTACAACTAGAAGTGTTTGAGTAGTCTGATGTTCAGATACTGTATAGACTACTTAAGGTCACCTGTGATCTTCTCTAGTCCTTTCTACTTCTGTATTGTAAGTATAAAATCTATCGGCTGTGATGTTTCACTAAAAAGATATGAAACAGATGTGAATAAGTTACTTGTATTCAAGTCACTAAAAACAGGCTGTTCAGTATTTTAGATCTACTGATATCTATATAACAACCCATGGAGGTCTTTGCCATTTGTTTTCACTACATTCTTCTCTATATTGTAAGCTTCTTGTGGACACCCACAAGACGTTTGGAAAAAGCTAGGAAAATTAGTAGAATCAAATCATAAATAAATAAAGTAGTATAAGAGTTACACAATAAGTTTAAAGGCCCACATTCGTCTCATTATTCACATTCTCAGTACGTTATTCCCCCTATTTTTTCCCCCTGGTTCTGTTGGCTGGTAATATGGGGGACTGCACCCCATGAGAATAACTTGCTTAATTGACAATAAAAAGTTGAAATTTGATGAGATAAAGAATATATGCTCTGTAGCTAGCTACCCGCTAGGAAGCTTCAACTTCAGTCTCTATCAGCTCGTAGTATTCATATATGTTTCTTCCTTTTGGATGCATCAGTGATTGAAAGGAAGCCCAAGTAGAAGTACTACGCTGACATAATAAAAGTTGAACAAGAACCTGCAATGAAGTACGATAAGACGATAATTACGCTGAGCAATATCATATACGGCCATATTCTGTTTTGTAACGGTTACATCATTAATTAAGGATATCTCTGTTGTTGTGGATGGTATTGATAAACTTACATCAGAGATATAAGTTGATATTATGATATACAAAAGAAGAAATGAAGTAATATAAAAGGCTGGGGATAGACTCTGTACTTTATGTAAGATATCTATTATCTCTTCTTAGCTATACAGTGTTCCACTCCGTTATTTCGCTGTCTTCTGTCCCCAGCTTATTGGCGGGCCCCACACGCGCGTGCAGAACTCGTAAAATAGCAGATAAAAGATGAAATTTAATACTATGAGAAGTTCAGGACGCTTAAAGAGTCTAGATCTTAGCATTACTCAGTTTTTTTCTACTGCTGGCACCAAATATTGCTGTGTTTTTCTCTATTTACGTCAGCATCATATTTTCGGAGTATTAATGTTGTGGTACCGGTAGGGAAGAAATTGAATAAATGAAGAAGTAACCCAGGAGCAAATAAGAAAACAATAGAGGGTATTAACATAGTTCATGCTTTACGAATTGTTGCTTTTGAGTGTAGTATCTTAGTTTTGTAGCTGAAAAATCTCTGGTCAGTGTACCCATTCTGGATGCGAACAAACCCGATGGTTTGAAAAGTTGATAATAATATGAAAACAACAGAGAAAACCCACTAAAGATACTCTTTAGAAGTTATTGTGTTCAGTGGCACACTACTAGCTTACTCTTCTTCACATTTATGCTTTATTTCTCTCTGTCCTGTGTTCATCAATGTTTTGGGTAAAGACAACCATAGGTATAAGATGCTTACTTAGAGAATAAAAAGCCGTAATGAAGTAGTAAAAGAGATCTGGATGCTTTTATACTTGTGGAATAGTTCGGAAACTATTTATGGTTTTCGTTACTTGCCATTATTACATTTGCTTCACTTCGAACAGCATCACAGTAAATGAGCGGAGATCCGAATCTGGCGAAACTGAAAGAAGAAAAAGCTGAAATGAAGTAAGACGAAGCGTCTAGACAGTAACCAAGTTGCTATTGTACTGTTTATCATCTTTTGCTGTAACTAGTACACTCCACAGCAAAATTTACCTCAGTTCTAGGCGCAGTACAAGCAAAATTCACGGTCCTGGGTACAGTAGCTCGATAAATTGAGAAATAAAAGTTGAAGGGAAGGGGAATATGTAGCCCTCAGCAATCTTTATGACCGATAATAAAGAGTTGATTATTTATTCATGTTTGTTTTTGAATACTTGGGTATATATCTATATTCAGCCTGATGCTTCGATTCTAAAACAAAATGCTCATGTAAGAATATCTCAATTAAATGGCAAAAAAGCTGGATAGAATGGCACAGAGTATTTATAAAGATCTCTATGGCTTTAAAGTGCAGTTAATTATCTTCAGCTCCATTGAAATATATTACTGTACTATCTAGCCCACTCTGTAGGTACCGGCATTGTGATTTGGTACCCATCACATGTATAACACGATATCCTGGGGGAAAAAAAGCTGAAAAAGAGTAACTGAATAGGCTCACAATGATAATTGTGGCCTCAAGTAGCAAACAGAGTATCCTTTCGTTCTCCTAGTATATTATATCCTTTCACATCTGCCATTTCTGTGAAGTTCATGAAGAGACAATATGCTGGCGTAGGAAAAACTCGATAAATGAGGTAGAAAAGCTGAAATGATAGGTAATACAGTGCCTGGAGTGTTTTAAACATAACATTGGATACGACTTTTGCATGTATCTAAGATACTGTGCTGTCTTGTGCCTCTTTCTGCATCGACAATACGAGAGGTTTGAGATTTGGGAGCTCAATTTTATGATCTATAAAAGCTGAAATGTGGTATAAGAAGTTGTTAGATGTGCTTAACTGGACTCACACATGCCAGCTATTACCTCTGTTTCCCACTCTTCTTGTGTAGACTTGCGTTTAAGTCCTCTCTATGATCATGTACAATTGCGAGACGAAACCTAGACCAGGCATCACTCGATGAATTAATGAATAAAAGTTGATACGAAGAGTCATAAAAGACATGTGATTATTTTTATGCCTAGAAGGACGTAAAACTCAGGTTTCCATTGTTTCTATTACGTTTTTATTAACAGGATATCTCTCTGTTATGTAAGCATCATCGTGAGAGACTAACGTTACAAATGATATGATCTGAAATATCAAGGAGAAAAGCTGTAATGAAAAGAAATGAGAAGCCTGAGATGTTCTCTTGCAATACTAGTAAGTATTTGTAGCATCTTCCGCCTCTGTTATATAGGAATGCCTTCAGTATCACTGTTCTGAAACCATGAATGAACTTCAGAGGGGTCATAATATGTGACCGGAAAGTCGATTAATTTGTAGATAAAAACTGAAAACAGGTGACTAAAGACCAATTGGACTTGTGCACACAAAAGATACTCCCATTCTGCACCTTTTGTATGCATGTTACACCTCTACTGTTGCTTTAACGTCTTTTCTGTCATCAACTTCAGGAGATATGAATTGGACGTGAGTAATTGAGAAACGATAACTAATGATAAATAGATAATTGGACTGTAATGAGTACCCTAAATATTTCAGTAGACTAAACAGTAACTTCTATTGTTATTGGTATCAAAATATACTGCAGTTCTCATATTACTGGTACCAGCAGTGTAGTGCACCATTACCATTACTAATAATTCCGAGAATTCGAATAATTGACAGAGAAAAGCTGAAATCATGTAAATCAAAGCGTTCATAGCTCTTTTAGACTCAGATGATATTCAACCAAGTGCTTCTTGTAGCCCCATACGTATTACTTTTCAAATATCACAATTCTGTGACCTGATTGATGGAGGATACGATGGACACGCAGAGGAAGTTCGAGAAATAACAGATAGAAAAGGAAACTACTTGCGAGAAGCGGCTCAGTATATATCTACAGAGACTTTTTCAATGTTGGTGCCGATTATTGGTTATCTTCTCTAGTTCCTACTGCCAACGTTGTGAATATCTGGTCAAACACATGTGCACAGCACAGGGGTCAACATAGCAGTAATGCGGGGCAGCAACACCAGGTGGTTTATGAAAACAGCATTAAGCGGCTGTCAATTGTGTCACCAGCTTCTATTCTTTCCTCATTTCATCTTTTCTTTCTTTATTTATTCAATTATATCTTGCTACATTGTTTGATTCTTTATCTGTGATACTCAACGAAGACACATTGAACAAAATAAATAGCTGATGATACCTAGAAGCAGCCAGTGTTACTTTATATACTAGATAAATGCCCTAACTTCATTGGTCCTATTTATTGCCCTTTTCTGTAGTTTTTCTCGCGCATGCATTTTCTCTCTGTTGCACAGCTGACAGAAGAGAGAGAAATTAAAAATAATAACCTACTAAAGACACCAGGAGTAATCATTCAGCTATTGATAGATACAAAGTACCTTCTGAAACTCCTTGAATAGTTCATTTCGGCTTATTTACTTTTGTAGATCGAGAATCTTTGCTCTCAGTAATTGTCTCTTCATTAAGGATACTTACCACAGGTAATTGTAACTGAAAGGTTTACTCACTGTTTCCAAAGATGTCTATCGCACCCTGATAGGACGTTAGACATATAAGGGCCATTCATTTACACCATCTTCAGGTTTGTTCGCTCGTATAACATCTTGTCCCTGTCCCTTGTTTTTTCTTCATATATTGGTACGGTAGTCTCAGGACAGTGAGAAATATAGCTTTTTCTGTGTTCAGTAACATCAAGAAGTTGTTTGCTACCTACCTCTAGCTGTGTAAAACATTTTACGCTCTTCATATTTCTTCATTTCAACTTTCTCGTATCTAGTATTCAAGCTTTACCAGACCAGCATTTCTGTCACTATCAACAGTGGGCCCCGAACTGAGAAAAAGAAGCACTAAGTATACCTACATACACAACTATGGTAGTTACAGCACGATACTAGCTTTTTAAACATGTTGAGGGTCTTCGTCTACTTCATTTGGGGTTTTCTTCGCCCCTTGATCGCATTATGTCTCGGCTGATTCTCTCAATATGATGAGCCCACAGTAAAGTGAGAAATATACCAAGAAAAGTGGAAATCAGCAGCAAGATTGAGACCCCCAGTACCATATAAATTAATTCAACGGACTGAGATTTTTCTTCTGCTTCACCTGTGCCTTTCTTTAGTTTCACTAAAAGAGTTCTTCAAAGTACCAATTATACCCATCACCATAGAGTTGACAGAAGGAGAAACTGAAGCTCTAATGACCCTTCAGCTACAGTAAGAGGTGATAAGTCGTATTAATGAGTCTGAAATACTGCCCTAATCGTTTTATATTGCCTGGATTCAGCTTTTATTCTACAATTACGATACTTACAGAACATCCAGACCGAACATATCTAGAATGTAAACATTTAAAACCTGCTGAGAATAAGAAAAAGTTACATAACCTCTACCGTTAGCTCTAAGGTACTCTTCGGACTCTTTATAGTGCTCAATTTTATCTTAGATTCTTCCTATATCTAATCTTCGAATTGTGATACACAGGTGATAGATACATAACATGAGCATACTGTCGAAATATATATCTCAGACATCAAAAAACTGACTTATCCTCACTATCAGCCTAGTAAAATCAACATTGACCTCTTCTTGTACTTCTTTTCAACTTTCGTATCTCTATTTTTCAAATATCGCTAACCTGAGTTCAGTCTCTCATCCTAATGATTACAGAACAGAGCCAATGCTAGAAAAAGAGATATCGAAGGCTACTGAGGTAGTACATAGTAGTCCTTAGTAGACATTTAAAGGTCTTGAGTTACTTTTCTCACTTTAATTGCTGACGTTCAGGTTATTTCACCGAACTAACAATATGTCGTAGTTATGTCCCCCAAGTATACAGACATAACAGAGTGTTCAAACGTATTAATTATGATCAGCAGCAACAAGAGGCTGCTAAATACGTATCATAGGTCCGTGAAAATAACATGAACCTTTCATATGGCCTAATTTCAGCTTTCTACTCTCAATTCAACGAGTTACTTCAGCCCATGATTTGTCTCCATGAATGGTTGGTATTTACAGAGAAGCGATTAGTATAGCAAGAGCATGTACCAACTGCAATCGGAGCTGATATATAGCATACCAGAGGGCGTACAGATGTCCCGATAACTTTTCTATATATCATTTCAACTTTTATTCATCAATCAACTGACTTACCCTTATTTCTCTTTACTGCTAGAGTTGGATCACATTAGCGCAGAAAGAGATCAATAATCGCCAAGCCGGTACCAGTATTTTTTTTACAGAGAACTGATAAAATCATCTCAAGCTTCTAATGGTTCCTGTTAAAAGTTTCGACACCAAAATGCATGTTACTAAATCGTTCGTATTAATTTCATCATTTTTTGACTTTCCAAAATTCTCAACCGTAAAGTCTGGGTCATTGCCCATCATGAAGTCAGTGCATAGATAACGTGTATCAAAAATTTCAAACAAAGAGGAGAAAAACATATCAGGACGAAAGCTTCAGTCGCGCCGATGAATATAAACATCGTTTCAAGATTTTTTTCATGCCTAATCAGCTAGAAAATGCTTCTCAAACCTGATTAGTAAGCAAAATCACTGTGGAGAAAAGCTTCCCCGAGGCCACATAATGGGGCTAAGAAGACACCAGCCATACCATTGAGGTATTACAGCCTTGGTGTATCAGATAGAGATAACTCTATGCCTCTAGCACCATTATTTCGAAATTTCATAAAATCTCAAAATTTGTCTGACCCACACCCCATGAAAACTGCAATTTTTGGCCATTTTGAGCTGGACAAGAAATTTGTATCTCCACCAATATCACTGCTACAGAGCAGCGAAAAGCACCATTGTAGTCAGAGTGCATCAAATAAGCAGACACCATGATTACTTCTTTAAGAAAGCTTGCAGAACCACTTCATTCAAACAACCCGTTTTCAGAAAAGTAGTGTTTCGGCCTTTTTGGGAAAAAATGAAGATTGGAGATAAGAAAAAGCCTAAACCTTAAAAATCTGGCCAAAGACACAAAGTCGGGCAAGCTGGAGGAAAACGAGAAAAAAACCCGAAAATGGGTAATACGACGCTAAGGCATTAGAGACTGGTATATTTAGATAGCCCCGACACGCGCCATCATAAATCTGGCATTGGGAATCCATTTTGTGGATTGTTTCGGCTGTTTGCTCGAAAACAAGTTTTTCCAAAGGTACCAACAACCACAATTCCGCTCAGAGACCTGTGATAAGCTAAGTAAGCATATGAAAAGATGCGCGTTGCCAGTGTAAGTAGACTGGATTTATTTGCCTCCCTGTACAGCGCGTATTAACACCATGATATCATTTCTCGGCACTTGCAATACAGCCAGTTTCAAATCATGGTAACTTCTGAAATAAATTGTAAATCAAGTAACAGACAGCGGATCATCACTCCTGAGATCGGGGGGAATAGTTTCCACTAGTAATACATCATATTCCAGATATGCGACTTTTTTATTTTTTTTCCCAACTTCCCCCAACTTGATCACTTTTGACGAAATAAGCTTTTTGGAAAATCTCAAAAATAAAAAAAAACCGAAAAGTGCCGAATCAGGGGTGAAATATTTTTTTCGCGATTTCGCTGGAGGAATAAACCGTGAAAACAGCATCAAAACCGAAAAATAGTAGTAGTACTCTACTCGTCCTAGTCTGAAGTTTACTTTGTGACCAGTTAGAACGCCGTACACCTGTTATTTCGCAGAATCCTGCTTAGTCAGCAAGTCAGATTTTGACAGTTTTGGCAAATCTTCCTGATGGTGGGTCAGGCAGAATGACGAAATTTTGAAATTTTGAAAAACGACGTGTTTGGGCCCAATCAAGGGCTCTCATAGAAAGTCCTGGCCATTGCGACTCTGCCGGTTTATTTTATTCTGTCCTTAGTGGCCAATCGCCAATGTTAGGCGGGGTTGAAGTTTGAATCTGGGGTCATAAAATGTAGGGTCAAGCGGTTATTTCGCGCAAGACCCAGTTTTGAGGTGAATCAAAATGTTGTATGGATATATCCAGCTGTGCAGATTACTGGAGTGCGCTTCTAATGACGATATAGGTATTTTCAGGTGTACTTTGACGTCAAGATGTTCCCCCAGGGACTCTATCTTAAATGAGTCTTACAAAATCAATACAAAGCGATCCAGAAATTAAATAGTTATGACGAATAACGAATGTTTTGACAATAGTTCAGTATCAGATACGTATTCCACCGTCTTAGAAAACGTAAGTCCTCCTCCAGTTACATTGGCGATGACTGCATACGTGGTAGTAAAATGAAAGCCATCTGTACAAGGATGATGAAACACAAGATATCAGAAACATGTGTGTGATACACCAGTGAAACGACAACAAGGAAGCATCTATGCATTGGCAGAAAGTCAGGGGTTTGTTGCGCGCTTACACTTCCCTTTTTGGAAAATAAATTAAAAAATGTATCACAAAAGGCACACCACGTGGAGTTATTATTCGTATGGCAAATAAACACAATGTGGAGGGTACCATACCGGGTATTCTTCATCTTGGTGATATACATTGCATATTTCTGTGCCAAGTTTCTCGTGTGTAGGTTTTAGTGCAGTTACGGATTTCTCAACGAGTAAGGTTTTGCCACATGTGGAGATTATTGGGGAGTCTGAGATTTTCTGTCGAGAATTGATGACATAAGGATGATCATACTACCGCTGGATGAACGAGGTCTTGGAGATCATTTTGGTATCACTATCTTTGTAGTAGTCTAAAATGCGGTCATTTAACTGGTCAGAGACTGTGATTGTTGCCACACATCGGAATCAGGTGGGGAAAGATATTATTGCTGTCAACTTTTGATAATTTCTTCAAATTATTCTAAGTCTCCACATCTGGGTCCTTCTCAAGTGGGTCTAAATATATCGACCCATCATTCACGTGATCTGTATCCATATTTTGCAACGACACCCCGAGTGAGTTGCCAGAAAGACAGACGACAAGTACAAGTACAATACTGTTTAATAGATTCCAAAATGACGACTTCGTATTGACTGTGGAGCTTTTCCCACATGTCCTTCGTGTCTGTAGTGAAATATTATTTTCGTAAGTACTTCGAGATGTGGCAAAGGATTCAGGGGCTCGTCATCAAGGGCGCTGAACAGGTATTGTAGTGTTCATGAAATCGACAGCCATAGCTGGCAGCACAATACACTGTACATTTACAGTACAAGAAGAGCGTAGAAAAGGTCTGGCAGTTGAAGCAAGCCGCCTCGTTCTGTTTCTCCATTATCAGATCCCATTCACAGCCTTTGAATATGCTGGGTTCATCCCACTGTTGTTGCAGGATCAAAATGGAAAGAGTATGTCATGACAGAGGTTGTGGCCGAAAATTTCGAAAGATAAAGAGAGCGGCCATGAACAAGGCCTGATCATTTTCGTTGACGTTGAATGAACCCCTTTCGACTTTTTTTGCTGTCTCTAGCGATGATTCATTGGTTGGTGGAATGTTGTGTGTGGCTGAGCCCAAGTGCAAGGACAATGCGGCTCAAAGTGGCACATGCGGCACACCTCTGAGTCAACAAGTGCCACAATGGAGCCTCAGCAAGTGAAACGTCTTTAATAAATCACACTGATATTAGCCCTCTTCGATTTCTTTTCCACAGTGATATCTTTTATGCCAGCAGTTGCAACTAGTGGGTAATGCTTAAAAGGCAGTCTTGGAGAAAGAGACACTTTGAGACACATGGTGTTCAATAACAGATATTTCACTACCAGTAAGCCACTTGATTCATCTCCAATTTAGTTCCAATTTAATTTCAATTTAATTCTGATTATTTTCAATTTATTTCCAATTAATTTCCGATCTGTTTTTCTCCCTTTTTTTACAACCCCAACCCTCAAGGTTTGGGGCATCGCCTTATCCAAACTCACTGCTCCAAACTCACCGCAAAAATAACTTGTGATAAAAAGTTCGACCAAAGGCAATAAAAATATATCAGGGAGAAAGCCACAGACATGCTAACGATGACAGACACTTTTTAAAGGGCATTTTCAAGTCCAATCATTGATTTACAGCAGCCTAAAGTTGATTTGTAATCAAAATCGCTGTTTTGAAATGTCTCTAGAAAGCCACATACTGGTGCTACAAGTACATGAGTTATACCACTGATGTACTACATCTCCAATGACTCTAACGATTCCTATCTGGAGCCTCTAACTGCAATATTTGAGAAATTTCAAAAATCGCAAATTCCGCCTGACCCACACCCCATAAAATTACTGATTTCTGGCACTTTTGAGCTGAACGTGGATCCTGCATAACCGTCATTTTTGCTCGCTCAGGAAAACGGACATCATATTTGTAGTCAGCAAGCTTCATATAGTAGGGCGATGCACTTGATTTTCCAGTAGTGAAGCTGCAACCACTCCATTTCCTCTACCCTTTTTCAGAAAAGGTGAGTTTCGAGCTTTTTGAGGTAATTTCGAAAATAGCGATAAGGAAAAGCTTAAACTTTAAAAACTGGGGCTAAAGACACAAAGTCGGTCAAGTCGGAGAAAAACGAGAAAAAAAACCGAAAACGGGCAATATGGATCTACAATACATAAAAGTGGTAGATTTGGATAGCCCCGATCCGCATCATGTCTAATATCACTTCGCCAATTGGTTTTGGACTTTATTAAAGATGTTTGAACAAAAACCAGTTTTTGCAATGTTACAAACAGCCCCAACTCTGCTCAGAGGCTGGAACTAAACAAAACAGATGGTGAGTGACATACACCATGACATTCTGAGTAGAGAGATACCACCAGATAGTCTCTATGATGCATATTCAGGCCATGACAACGATTCTAAGAACATACCCATCTACCAACTTCATACCTCTGTAACTTTCGAAATAAATTGCAAAGCTGAAAACAGACAGCGGAATCTTACCCATGAGCTCAAGGGGAGCAGATTGAACTAGCTATATGTCACTTTCCAGACATGCGACTTTTTTATTTTTTTTCTCAACTTCCCACAACTTGGGCACTTTTGGTGAAATAAGCTTTTCTAAAAGTGCCGAATCAGGGGTGAAATATTTTTTTCGCGATTTCGTTGGAGGAAAAAACTACAAAGATGACGTCAGAACTGAAAACTAAAAAAATATTCCGACTCGCCTCATTCTGAAATTTTGTTTATGATCACTCGTGATGTTCCAAACCCATTATATTCGAAAATCCTGCTTAGTCAGCAAGTCAGATTTGGGCAGTTTTGGCAAATTTTCCTGACCATGGGTCAGGCAAAATGGTCAATTTTCGAATTTTCGAAAAATCACGAGTTTTGACAAAATAAAAGGGTGCATCAGAAAGCGCAGGTCTCCAAAACCCCACCGGTATGTTTGTTTCCATCCTGTGATGGCTGATGCGGATTCTGTGTGTGGTTGAAGTCAAAATGTGGGGAGACACAAATAGGAAAAAAGAAGATAAAATCGGGAATATTTCGTGTAGAACACAATAAATGATTCCATATCGTTTTTATTACTTCTGTGATCACGTCAACGAGGTCCTTGTTCCCATGGGCCTGATTTTTCCATGGAAAGGTACACTGTTGAGATGTGTCTGTTTTAGAGAAAGGTACATTTAGTACGAAAAATGGCGGGAAACGTACTTGAATATCATCTCTAGTATCCATAGGGGTTTGGTATCACTAGTTATCTGCACTAGCAAAGTTTTTAGCCATTGACGGGTTGGTAATGCTCCTTTTCGTGTGTTAACGAAAACATGACGAGTTACAGAAGTCGACGAAAACAGACAAAGAGACAGAAGAACGTGATGTGAACAACTCGGTAGCTCATTGAAGTCATCACAGTCACTTTTATTACACTCTTTTTGTTTATAATCTGCTCTTGTAATAAGTTATCATCTTGCATTTACGCAGAAGTGCAGAAAAAACATTCCACCATGGTAGACCCTACTTTCTTAGACTCAATAAATCGACTGTGGTATACTTTGTGTTCGGAATCTCTTGTTTTTGAATAGAATCCTTCGGAGGTGATCACTTGTGAGTTTGCCGTACTTGAGACTGCACCATCAGCCATGTAATGTCAATGCTATACAAGAGAGCAGAGCGGTAATTATGTTTTCAACTCTTTAGACATTAGAAAGAGCTCCATAAAGTTGTAGTAAGAGCTCCATATAGTTTTACTTTGGATTGTATGCGTTTCTGAGATGAATGACCTACGTCATCACACGCAGAAAAGACAGCCTTGATGTTCGAATATCACTAACAGAATGGAATATACACAATAATAACCTCTTTCCCTACTTCTACTTATCTCATCTCCTTTAGAAATACCACACATTTCCTTGCCCACTTCAATACGCTCTTACATGAAGTTCATACAATTCTAACATGGAGTCCACAAAGGTGAACAAGAACTCCATACTGTTTCAAAATGAATTTCACACACTTGTAGTGCCGATATTGTCGCAATTTAGCTCTAAAATGAATCCATGCATGTCTGATATGAAATTCGCATAGCATAGCAACCTCCTCGTTTTAATACATGCCTCCCAATTAGTCCCCTGCCATAGAATAGGGAAATATATATAAGAAGAGGACCTTCCCTTTAAAACAAGAGTACTTGTACCTTCTCAACACTCTAGTAACTGCCTCTATCAAAATGAACTTTACTTTTGAACACTACCGAACTCCTTGGGGTGACCTTGAGCTGACTCCTGAAGAAACCATTGATGAGCTTCTGGCTCTGTTCCTTTCAACTAACAATCTTAACATCACCGTAAAAGTCGAGTCTATAGATTTTCTTGGTCATTTCCATTATCTCACCTTCAGACGGCACTATGGCTCACACACTCCTGCTCCTCTGGCAATGTCGCGCAGATTGAAGGAACTACGAGATGAGATGATCAGGGGCATTGAAGAAGATTGGGGCAACTTGGAGGAGGACGAAGATAACCGTGTATTTGAAGATGCTTTTGGTCTTGTTCTGAACAATCCCTCAATCATTTATGAGCCATTTGTATCTTCATAGAAAAGAGGAGGAGCTGTACATAGTTTGATAAAAGGGGCATGTGAATTAATTGAAAAATTAGTTTGTAGATATCTACGTATATCAATTTTCATATGCCATATCTTTGAGCAAAAATCTTCTCATCGAGGATAGTTGGCGTAGGATGACTTAGCATTGTAACACTAAACGTCGAGAAACAGGGAGGAGGACCAACATTATTAGATACATTGCTTCGGCTCAAAAATGTCGAAATTTATCGAGATTAAGCCGTGTGGTACTCGATAACGGAAACAGAACTTTTCATACTCGGTAGGCAAAGTTGTGTGGGGGATTTTATCGCACATACAGTATTTTGATACCCTTTTTTCTGTACCTTCAGTGGCTCATAACTCACAAGGTAAAAGTCAGTTATAGGAACGCAGCAACGTGATAGGTGAGTCGTCACTGGTACAGATAATGTATTTGTGTATAGAATGTTCAATTTATTTGATAGTCATTTGTTCTAGCAACACGACTGGGTCGGTCTCCTTGAATATCTCTCGCACGAGATCTTCACATTCACGTTGGTAAAGAGACTGGGCAGCCGCTAACGATGAAAGGGACCGATTTTCATTGTACAGGAAGTATTCACCGTACCACATCAAATATCTGTCACGAGCTGCCCAGAAATCGACCTGAAAGTCTTTACCAAACTCGAGAGCGTCAGGATCCCCGAACCATTGAAGCCCGAACCATTGAGCTAGTTGATGCCCTCTTCTTTCCCAAGGGATGTGATTCTGTTGAAGAACAAAATCAACCGCCCGATAGCTATCTTCAGCAGGCTTGAATTCAAACAGCTTGCTTCTGAACTCCGAACAAGCTTCCTCGGAGTGCGTATCACAGTCACCACACTGACAATGGTGGCCAAAGTCAGTCATGATGATCAATAAACACTCTTGAGTACCCGGTAGTTGTTAACCTGGGAGATGAGGGGGGAGCGTGTGCTATAGATGATGTGACTGCGGACTTCACATGGATATTTATATAGTCCACTACTAGCTATTACACTTTTCCACACATGTAATATTATCATCACATGATGAGAGAAAAGGGAGAGTGTGCGTATACAAGCATGTACACGTGTTATACAATATATGCAATGCCACCGTAAAGAAATTGCGAACTTGAAACATTCATACAAGCACCGGTAGTCTGCGAGAGCCAATAAATTGGTAGATATTGCAAATCTGGCATCGAACAGACTGATTTATGCCGTGGACGTAATAATGGCACAGTTGTCATCAACTGCTATCACGACAGATAGTTTGAACGTATCTTTAAAAAAATGAAGTACTGTACTTGTACTTGATACGTCAAAATCGAAAGACTTTCATGGGTCATATGACAGTACTGGTACTGGTACGTCAAAATCGAACGACTTTCATGGGTCACATGACAGTAATATATTTTGCACGTATAGTCATATCCACATGTGTGGTGTGTAAATGAATGTAAAAACATCAACACAGACAATGAGATAAAAAACAATAACATTGTACAAGTATGAAGCCATGCCATTTGTTTTATTTTTAGTCAAACCTATCAAAGTATATTACATATATTAAAAGAATTTTACATCTACTTGTATTAAAAGTATGTTACATCCAGTAAAAGTAGTACAAGTAGTTCATATTGGCATTAAATAGCCACTCATGTGAAAGTAAAAGTGGAAACATCAAACAAAAAGAACAAGTACAGCATCTACTTATACAACTCGCTACAGTTAAAAGTCGGGTGGGACACCATGGTCCAAAATATATTTACCCAAGAGGTTCGGATGTTTCACCTACTCCCCTTAAAACTAGAAAAATCAGGTTCGGTCAGCTACGTCCTCGCGAAGAGGTTCACTGCTTACTCCTCAAAAAAACTAAATGCATGCCCATGATTCTGTAAAACCATGGGCAGACCCGCGGCGGTTGGCCCTTACTGCTTGGAAAGACTTACTGGCGCTTTGCTCGCGAGCGGTTCTGGACCTGGCACAAGGCACTGACTCGGACCTAACCCTCCCGTTCGCTCCATTGTCGATCAGGTCGGGCACAGCTTTTCATCACCCGGTAGCGCTCCCGAGTGACTCGCTGTACACAGCAAAAATGCTGGCTTGCTAATGCTCTTATCGCGCTTCGGTCTTATGGGCAATCGCTTGAGATTTGGTACACCACGCTCTGGCTCTCACTGCTCGTTGGACTTACGGGCTCGGGCTCGGGTGTATGACTCTATGGCTCTTTGAACCTCTAGGGAATCAGTCTGGCAGATATTTACGCTAGAATTC